>VMOF01000220.1:65503814-65544025 GCA_011764245.1 Trialeurodes vaporariorum
TATCGAAGAGGGTCAAGGGAATTAATTGCCAGTAGTGCGACATGCAGAAAAGAGGAGACTGGCATAGACTCGCTCATTCGCACGCTTGACCAGCACTTGAAAAGCGTGACTAAGCGTGACTAAGTGTAACTAAGTATGACTAAGCGTGACTAAGCGTAACTAAGTATGACTAAGCGTGACTAAGCGTAACTAAGTATGACTAAGCGTGACTAAGCGTAACTAAGTATGACTAAGCGTGACTAAGCGTAACTAAGTATGACTAAGCGTGACTAAGCGTAACTAAGTATGACTAAGCGTGACTAAGCGTAACTAAGTATGACTAAGCGTGACTAAGCGTAACTAAGTATGACTAAGCGTGACTAAGCGTAACTAAGTATGACTAAGCGTGACTAAGCGTAACTAAGTATGACTAAGCGTGACTAAGCGTAACTAAGTATGACTAAGCGTGACTAAGCGTAACTAAGTATGACTAAGCGTGACTAAGCGTAACTAAGTATGACTAAGCGTGACTAAGCGTAACTAAGTATGACTAAGCGTGACTAAGCGTAACTAAGTATGACTAAGCGTGACTAAGCGTAACTAAGTATGACTAAGCGTGACTAAGCGTAACTAAGTATGACTAAGCGTGACTAAGCGTAACTAAGTATGACTAAGCGTGACTAAGCGTAACTAAGTATGACTAAGCGTGACTAAGCGTAACTAAGTATGACTAAGCGTGACTAAGCGTAACTAAGTATGACTAAGCGTGACTAAGCGTAACTAAGTATGACTAAGCGTGACTAAGCGTAACTAAGAAATGACTAAGCGTGACTAAGCGTAACTAAGTATGACTAAGCGTGACTAAACGTGACGAAGCGTGACGAAGCGTGAGTGCCTGACTAAGCGTGAAAAAGAGTGACTGAGCGTGACGATGCGTGACTAAGCTGAGGGCAAAGATTACTTATACTCCAGATATGGCACTAGCTATCTCGCCTATGTTAAATTTTGTTGAGCGCCTTCATTTCTGAAACCGAGCTAAAACATATACACTGGCCCACGGTTTGTTTACGTTTCGGTGAGCGAGGAATGTGATGGCGGGGTGGGGGTCGTGGGCCAGTCGACTGGCCCCACCCCGCCCGCGCGTTTCTCGCTCGCCGAATCGTAAACAAACCGTGGGCCAGTGTATGTGTTTTAGCAATGAAGGCGCTCAACAAGATTTTAGCTAGTGCCATATCTGGAGTATAAGTAATATTTGGCTGAGGGGTGGTAGAGGCGTCTTTTAATCCAGCTTTTTACAATTTTGACCGTTTTTCGAAAAACTAAGCTGTTCGAAAACTTTTATCAATTTTTGACCATGCATCCAAAAGTTTTGCTAACAAATTTTTGAGAACGAGTTTTTACCCTTAAAACGCAATTGTTTAGTAGAAAATTTTGCACGCAACGTTTTTACGTTTATGATAACACTCATGGTTTTGTCACGGCACGCCGCGCCACTGCTAACAACCGCGGTCAATTCATTGGCGGCGCGGCGCTTGAGTCAACAATTCATTGATGGCTAAAAAATCAAAGATCAAATAATATATTTTCTCTTTTCTTTTTTAAAGCTTGTCCCAGAAAAGACTGTATTTGACACTTCTATGGTTTTCATGAAAACATCAACTTCCACCGTCAGATAGGACAACCTGATTGGTTCGGAGCAATTGGAAGCTGATGTTTTCATTAAAACCTTTACAGTTGTCAAGTCCAATCACTCTCTTGGGACAATCTATATCAAATTCTTGCAAATCACAAAATTGGAATTCGACAGGTTCTCAGACCCTTCAGTGCCACCACTTCTAGAGAGATGGGGAGGGGTCTACCTGCTACGGCCTGCTAACCCTTATAAATCCACTATAAAAACCGACAACTACGCGAGGGATTTTCACCCTTATCGTAGGTTGGAACTTTTCAGCACATTCGAAAACGCGCAATAAGACGAAAAGCGACAACATCAACACCAAAACAGAGCAATGAACAGCGCCCAGTACAAATGGAATAAAAACGAAAAACGGAGCGATTCTGGGAGGAGAGGGAAGGGGAGGGGAGGGGGAGGAGGTGGGGAAGGGGAGGTGATGGGGGAGGGGAGGTGATGGGGGAGGGAAGGGGGGATTCACACCCGGCATTGACTATGAGCTTATCACACAGACTTCGGATGTTTTAAACTATCTTCTCTACTCTGGGAGCCAAAAGCGATCCTTAGTCAGTCAGGCTATGAAATTAAAACCTGTGAAAGCTGGGTGGGGGTGAATTGATGAAAAAACGCTATTTTCACGTGAATCGACTTCAAAAACACTTTACACTCGACGAGTCCATGATTAACGATCCTAATTTAAAGGCCAGGGAAAAACACATCTGTGGAAGAGCTGAACGGCGGTCGCGCTGTATTTTGTGAAGGTTCGCGATTTGTTGAGTACTTCACAAGTTGCCAGGTGTACTTGGGGGAAAAAATAATAAGTAAATAAATAGATAAATAAAATGGAAGTAGTAGAAATCCTCATCTTATGATGATGGTAAATCATTTGTTAGTTGGCCTCCGTCGTCTGGTGGTAAGCGAAAATGCATAGCCACCAACCAAGAGTTCTCGGATTCGGATCCCGTTAAAGGTGACTGTTGATTTGATGATCTCAAATCTGGTCATCTTGGAAAGACATAAACGTAACTCTTCGCCCTTCCATCTTTCCTTCTTCTCCCATCTGTCCTTCTTCTTCCATCTACCATTCCGCCTGTTGGGCCACAATTGGCGGAAGATATATTACGGTTCATCACACTGAGAGAAATCACTTCTTTAAAAACAAGGAAATACGTTTACTATAGTCACAGTTTTCTTTGCGCGAAGTAAAGTTCTGATTGCATGAAGGAGAATCACTATCACAACAACTAATATTTTACATTGTAGCAGCAGACATTTTCCTTGGGTTCAAGGAATTTCCCCTCAGTCAATATTTCACAGGGCAGTTTCTTTAACACAAAATAAATACACCTTAGGATTGAAAAAAGGAATTCTCTCAGTGCAATTACACCCTAAGTTTTAAACAAGTTCACCCTTTACCTATAAACTTGAAGTTTTATCTCATGTGATATTAGATGGTATACATATGAATATGCTATATTTTCCACTACCTGTATTAAAATATAAGCTTACTGTTTTCCCAAGATTAATAGACACACCATATGGCTCTTGAAAACTTTTGCTACAGGGGATTGAAGAGTTTATTCTTGCATAAAAACCAGTAAGAATGACAATGAGTGCGCACTAAAAAATCACGAAATTCACTCTCAGAATCGGGCGTGATGGCGGAAAGAAGCAGGTATCATGGGAAATTCCTATCTAAATTCAGACATATCTCTGTGTTCTCGTAGAGAAAGTGACATAATAGACAGGTTTCTCTCATATGATACCTTCGTTGAAGCGCCATTAAGAACTTGCCATGATAGCAGTTATGTGAGTTTATTACTGAATTTTAGATTGTCATAGCCTGATTTTTGTGATTTTCGCTAGTCATAACAACAGATTGGACAGTTTATTTGCTTCTAGCAAAAGTTTGCAAGAGCCTTATTTTGCTTAAACCAATAAGGAACTGTGATTGTGACTGTAACGTATTTTTCACCGCGAGACAGTGGCGAGTCGTCCATGTTACCTTTGACACCTAAGGTAACAGTACGATTTTCCCTCATTTTTCGCTTTCATAATTTCGTAATAAACTTATCGAGATGTACAAAAATTATCGTCCTCCAACCGAAAAAGCGTGAAGAATATCCGAAATAGAAAGAGAAGTGCTAAACGAGCGCGTAAATGCAGCGAGAATTCGTGGAGCGCTCAAGAAATACAGCGTGTTACCTTTATTTTCTTAGGTGTCAAGCCCCACAAACACACATGCATAGTGGCTATGCGGCTCCACACACAAATATCACGCAGCGCAGGCCCAGTCTCTCAGCGCATTCAGTGCGGCCGCACGGGAGCCGTGAAACCTAAAAAAATAAAGGTAACACGGCTATGCGCATGCGCTCACCTTCCCCCACCACTCTTTCTCGCTAGTCTGGTCCGGTGATTCGCAACATCTCGGACTGTCGCGGAGTAATCCATCGCCATTCATGCGGCAGACTCTGAGCAGATCGAAACAAAGCCTAGCTGTCAGCTTTTTCCCGTATCTTGGCTCAGGTCTTCGCACTTGACTCGCATTTCTCTGGTTGTCCAAAGCTCTTGTTATTTTATTCTGTAAGCTTTCCAAAGAAAATTCGACACTACCCCCCCCCCTCTTGACGATCCTCAGAGTGATTCTATCTCAGGTGTCACTGGTCATTTGGGCACGCCACGCCACTGCCGCGAGAATAAGGAAAACTCGATCGTTTCTGTTGAGTAACGACTGCTACATCATCAGCAAGAATTAAGATATCATAGTCCCGAGATTTATACAAAGATCAAAAGTATATAAATGTATGAGAGGCGACAGAGGATTTCTAGTCAGACCCCTGCCGTTTTCGAGACTCCGCCAAGTACACGTAAAAAAAAAAAACCACTTAAACCCTCCAGCATTACAGCTTGAACCCTCCCCCTTAAATAAGTTTTAAACGATTCTGGCGTTGAGTCTCTGCTGCAAAGCCATGAATAACTTTAGTGAACGTAAGAGACAGCAATCGAAGCATATTCACTTTCTTCCATCATTGTGATTCAATATTAGGTTTAGTCAGATGCTGCCAATTGGATTATAATAACTTCCAACGACGCACTATGGTTTAAGATCGGGGAAAAAAACGGAAAAAATCAAAAAGTAAATTACTCTTCATTCTATCATTTAAAAACTTTCAAGGCCAATATAGTCATGGGTATCCATTTTGACAAAATATAATTTAAACCGAGAGAATGTTACTGGAAAGTTTTGATTTAAGTAATGAATCATCGAAAACCACCATCCATAAAAATATTGTTTAAAAATGCTGATTTAAATTCCTTTTTCGTAAATCTTAAAAATTTTCTCTTGGCTAAAGCCTTTTATTGTCTCCCTGAATTTTTTGAGAGCACTATGTAATTTAGTCTAGTCTTGTCCATCCTTTATTCCTTGTACATCTACTTTATTCCCTGTATCATAGTTTACTATCTCTTTGACCTGTACCATAGCTCCCTTAAGGGTGGCTCCTGTATTAATTAAATTAAATAAATAATTAAATAAATAAACAATGAATTTTGATGACTTTTATTTTTTCATTGATTTTTTTGTCAATTTTTAACGATCTCACACCATAGAACGACGTTGCTGCGATTCATCATCATTATTCAGATAAATTAAAACTTCCGTTGGAAAGTGAAAGGGCACAACATTTTTTTGTCATAATCCTTCACTGACAATGAGTTTAATAGAGCTGACGCAAAATTTTGCTACAGGCTTATTAATAGTTGATAATGGGGTAAAACCCTGTAAAAATAACGATTAGCGCACTAGAAAATCACGAATTCACCTTCCTAACTCATAAAATTCTTTCAAACGCGAGACCGTATAATGGCGGCCGTTGCCGCTGATTACATTGGGTTTCCCTATCTCAATATCAGCTCCATCCATCACGAGGTATTCTCGCGACACCACACAAGAAAAAGAAGAAGAAGAAGCGTACAATGGCCATAAGATTTAGGCGGCAACGGTCACCATTACAGTCTCGCGTTCGGAAGCATTTTATGATATTGGGATTGGATTTCATGATGTTTTAGTGCGCTAATCGTCATTTTTACAGGGTTTAACCCCCCAGTATCAACTAATAGTAAGACTGCAGCAAAAGTTTGCAACAGCTCCATTGTCTGACTGTCTGTTCAGAAATCACTGTGAACATGGGCGGATACAGGGAATTGTCTTTCTCTCTCTCCTCCCATTTGAAAGCGTGTGTTAGAAAAGGACAGAAGAGGGGGCCAAAGTCACGTGATGGCCCCCTCTGCTATCATTTTCTAACATGTAAGTTCAAATGGAAGGAGAGAGAGAAAGACAATCCCCTGTATCCGCCAATGACTGTGAATGTTACAATCTTGACATTCGCTAATAAACGGTGATGCGGTTAGAGTGACTTCTAGCCACCCCTCTCGTGTGCAGATAGCCACTCTATAACTTTTTCACCTTCATTTCAAATCGACAAAAAATGGATCAATCACTACAACGACAACAACAACAACAACAACAACGACAACGACAACAACAACGACAGCGACAACAGCAACAACGACAACAACAACAACAACAGCAACAACAACGACAACGACAACGACAGCGACAACAGCAACAACGACAACAACAACAACAACAGCAACAACAACGACAGCGACAACAGCAACAACGACAACAACAACAACAACAGCAACAACAACGACAACGACAGCGACAACAGCAACAACGACAACAACAACAACAACAGCAACAACAACGACAGCGACAACAGCAACAACGACAACAACAACAACAACAACAGCAACAACAACGACAACGACAGCGACAACAGCAACAACGACAACAACAACAACAACAGCAACAACAACGACAGCGACAACAGCAACAACGACAACAACAACAACAACAGCAACAACAACAACAGCAACAACAACGACAACGACAACGACAGCGACAACAGCAACAACGACAACAACAACAACAACAGCAACAACAACGACAACAGCAACAACAACGACAACGACAACAACAACGACAGCGACAACAGCAACAACGACAACAACAACAACAACAACAGCAACAACGACGACAACAAAAAAAGACAAACAAACTGAGCCCGGGTAGAAACGTCCGAAAGAGATTTCCATCATGACATGATATCTGCTTTCGTTTCGTTTTCAAAATTACATACCATAAAGTTCATCTATAGTTATGGCTCGTTATTGCAATCGGAACCAACAAATAACTCCCCCCCCGGTAATTTCAATGTCCTTAAGTGATGTGCTGTGTAGTATCAATTACACGGAAAAAAAAAGATTGGTGAAAATAACCATACGGATACCTGATTTTGGCACCTGCCAGATGTTATGGTAAACTTAACCAGAAGTATGGTACATTTACCGAAACTTTGAGTAAATTCGACATACAATCAGGTAACGTCACCTAGTACTTAGTCAAAACATAGTATACTTCTGGTTAACATTACCATAACATCTAGCAGGGGCCAAAATCAGGTATCCGTATGGTTATTTTCACCGTAGTTTTTTTTCCGTGTACTGTGGTTTACATAAAAAACGAATCGATTGAAAAAAAAAGAAAAAATCATTTATCGTCAATCTATCTACTTTAATGGGATACTAATATGTCGACACAGCTGTTTAAAAAGTTGGTAAGTAACTTAACCCTTTATTTTGATCCTCGAAGGAAACGGAGAAGAGTTTTACCCTCTCCACCCGCCCTCCTTCCTTCCTTCACTCTATCCTTGCCTACCTTTCTTTTTGACGAGTTTTTGCGAGGAACTCGCCTCTCAAGCACGGAGAGACGGAAAGAAGGGCTTGCAAGATTGGCTTGCCCTCAAGAGCATCGAGTGAAAGTCAGGGAATTAGAAAAGAAATGCGGACATTCGCGTTTTCCATTCAAAATTCCACCCTTCCCTTCTTCGCGTCACAGTTTTGCCTTAATTATAACCACCTTATCTGCTTTCGTTTGCTAAGGGTAAAGTATGTGTTGAAATTCAGGAACAGGGAGGAGCATTGAAAACCATGTGATTAATTACTCGCTATCTTGCGACTCACCGTCTTTTATTATAAATTGTTTTGTTTTTTAAGAGAGTTTTTGGAGGACCTGATGACTTATTGATAGGTATTAAAAGAAAATATTGAGTCTTGGTTCAAACTGTTTGGTTCAGTAGATTAATATAGAATCCCTTGCACAGGGTGTAACAAAACTATATACATTAATTTTCAGGGCGTGTTTTAGAGGCAAAAATAAGACTTTTTTTTCTTATAAACATGGGTCCGAAATTGCAGTCCTTTCGAGTTTTAATCCTTACAAAAATTTGTAAGGATTAAAAATGCATATTTTTTTTCGAACTTTTGAAGAATGCTAATCGTTTTTGGGTTTAATAAAACCGAAAGCATGTGTTCACATAATTTGGCCAAAAAAAGTGAGAAAAATAAGGAAAACCCCCGAAACCCCTCTCAAATTTTTGCTTACAGCATTTTCACGTCCAAAATCTGCGAGAACGCCTAAAATTACATCATAGTACCTATTTACGAGCATTAAGAACAATTCGCGAGGGAGTTATGACAATTTTTCGATTTTTTTTTTCGGAAACTTTGCAACACTGTAACTCGAAAAGACTACGATTTCGGACCCATGTATATAGGGGAAAATAGTATTACTTTTGCCTCTAAAACACGGCCTGAAAATTACTGTATATAGTTTTGTTACACCCTGTATATGAAAGAGTCTGGTAATCATACGCGGATCCAGGAATCTGTCCCTCTCTCTTTTCCCCCTTTAAGTACGCGTGTGTTAGAAAAGGACAGAATAGGGGCACGCTTTCTCAGTTGCTATAAACTTTGTTATAGCTGCGGAAAAAGAAAGTGCTGTTGGGTAACATGAATTAATGGATCATTTTCGACACTGAGCGCACTATTAGTTAAGCTCTAATTGAAGCGTTTAGTTTTAAAAAGAGAATTTTAGGCGCACCGTAGGTACTACGTGCGCCTATTGAAATCGGTCTGCTACTCAATAGAGTATACTACGCCCCCTTGTGGTCAAATGGCAAAATGAGCTTTTTTGATGTCGTGATTTTTAGGTTGTTTCCTGTTTTTTTTTAATGCCAATTTCATTTGAAAAGTTAATGTTTTCCCAATCACGACTGAATTTCGAGTGTGTTGGAAGTAATTAGATGTTCATTGATTCACGTTTTCTTAAAGTTATTCTACTTCAAAAATTTTTACTAACCTCACTTTCTGATTAGTGATGATTTCAAATTGTCCCGGTATTTATTCTAGGTGATCAAGTGAACCAATCATTTGCCGTTCTGAGTGATTGTTTTTTTTTCATGTAAATGTAATTATTATAGTTAATTATAGCGTTTGGTCAAACGCAAAACGGAGAGTCCAAGCAGCAAGACTTTCACTATCTCAATGCTCAGAATTCTTATTTATCTTTGGTTGAACTGATGACTGTTCAGTGTTCACTTTTAATATTTAAATATTGTAAATGATCAGAATTAGAGACTGATTAGGTGTTTTGAGGTTGATCAGTCATGCCTAAAAGTTTCGCACTTAGACTTTTGTAGTAAATTGAGTTTGCGCCTCACAATTTGGTTAAAAGTAAGTTAGCGTCTTTTATGCTGAAATATGAGTCAGCGATCCATTTCTTTCTGAAAATTGTGTTAGCGAGTCAATTTCTTCTGATGGCGCAGAGATTTTCAAGGTATTTTGTTACGATAGTTGGCCTCTCACACAAGTCAATCATGATTTAGTCAAAGTAATGGCCTCTCATCATGTCTAATACCATCCATAAGAACATCCTTCCATCATATTTTCATATTTCTTAACCCTCTCTGACTTAGAGAGATTTAGTAAAAAAAATCTGTGGCGTCTGTCCGTCAGTCCGTTTGTCCTCACTCGTACCTAGGTCACCTAGATATTGAACCATTGATCCTTATGCATCCAGATTTTGCACAGTTGTTGCGTTTTAGATCCCCAGAGACACTTATTTTTTTTTTCGAACTTTTGACTTATAGGGTAGTTATGGGGAAAAAAATTTTCATTAAAATCAATGGTAAAATGGATAAAAATGAATATAAATTGGAATAATTCAAGTTTGGCTCAATCAATTTTGATGAAAGTTAGCAAAAAAAAATATTTTCTCAGCCTACTAAAGAATAAACCACTTATGGTTCCTTTATTTATCCCTTAAAGCTGTTTAAAAAATCAAAATAAACGCGCTCGAGCCAAAAAATAGAATTATCGTGAGAAATCAATCTTAAAACTTGGAGTCAATCAATAATGGCTCCAAGAATTTTGATAAAACTTTGTACACACAATCTATTATCGATAAACTTAAATATTTTCCTCTCTGTATCACCAAAAACAACCGATAAAACCACTTCAAGAGGTAATATAAGTGTGATTGAGCAAAAAATTTGGGATTAAGAGCAAATAAAAATATAATCCTATTATTTTGGATAGTTCAGGTTTGGTTCAATCAATTTTGATGAAAGTTAGCAAAAAAATCAACATCCAGCCTACTATAAAATAAACTACTTGTAGTTACAATATTCATTCCTCAAAACGATTAAAAATCAAAATAAACGCGCTCGAGCCAAAAAATAGAATTATCGTGAGAAATCAATCTTAAAACTTGGAGTCAATCAATAATGGCTCCATGAATTTTGATAAAACTTTGTACACACTATCTTATCAAAAACTTAAATATTTCCTCTCTGTGTCACCAAAAACAACCAATAAAACCATTTCAAGAGGTAATATAGGTGTGATTGAGCAAAAAATTTGGGAATATGAGCAAATAAAAATATAATCCTATTATTTGGGATGGTTCAGGTTTGGTTCAATGAATTTGGATGAAAGTTAGCAAAAAAATCTACATTCAGCCTACTATAAAATAAACTACTCATAGTTACAATATTCAACCCTCAAAACCGTCTAAAAAATCAAAATAGGTGCGCTCGAGCCAAAAAATGGAATTATCGTGAGAAATTAAGTAATCTTAAAACTTGGAATCAATCAATAATGGCTGGATGAATTTTCATGAAACTTTTTACACACAATCTACTATCAAAGTACTAACATACTTTCCTCTCTTGATCACCATAAACAACCGATTAGACCTTTTCAAGAGGCAATATAGGTGCGATTGAGAAAAAAATATGGGTATATAAGCAAATAAAAACATAATGTTATTATTTCGGATAATTCCTGTTTGGTCCAATGAATTTTGACAAAATCTGGCAAATAAAATCTACAATTAGTTTACAAAAGAAAGTAGCCCTTACAGTTACAATATACAACCCTTAAGAGAGTTAAAAAAATCAAAATAAGGTGTTTGTCCAAAAAAAGAAAAAATGAAAGTGAGGAATTAATTTTAAACTTTGAGTTAATCATTAATGGGATGAATTTTGACAAAATTTTTCACAAACATAATGTGTTAAAAAAATACATTAAACACTGCACTGTGTGCACTAAAATATTTTTCTGGTACAGTCCTCATAAAAACCTTAAGACCGTTTCGAGGGGCAATGTAGGTACAATCGAGCAAAAATCTTTTGAAACTATAATTGTAAGCAAATATGAAGACAAACATAATGATTGGAATAAGTAATTCAAGTATGACTCAATTAAGTTCGATGAAAATTGCATCAAAACGTTTGCAACCAGCCTAGGCAGAAATTTCTTTCCAATGTATTACTACAATATACAACCTTTAAGTCTAAAGCTGTTTAAAAGCAATATAGGTTTCATCACACCAAAAAATAGAATATTCAAGGAAAATTAATTTTAAAAAGAGAAGTCAATCAAAAATGGCTGAATGAATTTTGTTGAAATTTTGTTTGCGCAATCTACGACTTACTTAAGTACATCTTTGGAGGGGGGTTAATCTATTAAACAAAAAAATTATTTTGAAGATCCACAGTTTGAAAGAAGAAACCAAACATAGTACTCAATGGAGGAAATGCAAGAATCAGTACATTTCGACCTGCTAGGTATAAAAACTAAGGGAAAAAGAAACTCCCAAAAATAGAACAAAGAGCAAATATAATGAATGCAGCTCAAAGAATAAAATCTTATTGGAATCTGGAATTACTCTAGACCTTGTTATAAGCAACATCAGATTAAGGCTCTCAATTAGCCTTCAAATAACAAAATAGGCAACTACTCCTACAGCTTCTCTACAAAATTGCAAACTCTTCGGATTGAAGGCAGAGTTATGTCCGGAGGTGAAAATATTTGAAATTTGGGGGGGGGGGGTCTCCCCCAGAATTCTTTAGGGGGTTAGGGGGTCTCCTCCAGAATTCTTCAGTGGTGGGGGGAGGGGGGTCTGGGGGTCTTCCTCAGATAAAAATGGTGTGAGAAAGTGTTCGTAGGGTATTCCCTACAGTTTATTTTTTATCATTTCGAGATTTGATTGACGTATTTCGGCCATTGTGCGCGGATCGAATGCCTGTCACCAGTCGTGGGACGTCATGGGGACATTTAGGAGAGATGTCTTTTGACTCACTGTAACTTCTTCATCTTTTCTTACGTTTTGCCATGGCGTTCTTTGTTTTACTTGGCATCACACTTCACGTTCAAATTTTTTACCGGGCAACCAAAGAACGGTGCCAGCTAACGGAATATGGCAACATTGTTTTTCTCTACTTTAACACATCATGAAAAATAATCGATTCTTGGCGAGGCCAGTCGCCTACCCAAAAATCGATCATTTTACATATAAAATCAATAGAGACAAAAACAGTGTTGCCAAATTGATAGAGCCGTCACTGCCAGTTAACCTGCAGACCATTTTTTGCATGGAAATAATGCCTTCAATGGACTCCAAGATTATTTTCAAGAAACTGCGAGAAACATTTCCGGTCTCATGAGCATCTTGGAGCTGATCTAAGCTGTTAAGAGCATTGAGGTCTGACTGGCTGGACTAATAACCAATGACTCGGCATGGTCCGATTTCTTCTTACTACTGATCACTTTTTCATTTCCCTATTTTGCGGGACATACTATATTTTTGACTACCTTTTTACTAAAGGGGGTTCAAAATTGTTTTATGAGTATTTGATTGTTTATTACGTGCGTTTAGTGATGTGCAGTGGGAAATTCGAAGGAATTGTTCTATGATTGTCCGGAGTGGTCCTACCGCCCCCCCCCCCCCACTCACCGCTTTCAGGTTCGAACTTGAACTTTTGCTGTACAATTTTTTTTTTGAGATGGTGGAAAATTCGGAGGGATTGTTCTAAGATTGTCCGTAGTGGTTCTACCCCCCCCCCCTCACTCATCGCACACAGGTTCGTACCTAATCTTTTGCTGGACAGTTTTTTTTTGAGATGGTGGAATATTCGAAGGGTTTTGTCCTCAGATCGCACGTAGTGGTCCTAACCCCTACCCACTCGCCGCACCCTTGTTTGGACCCGGATTTTTGCTGGACAGATTATTTTTGAGATGATGGAAATGGAATTTGATTTATGAGGGACCAAATTTGCTCAAGGTGCGCCTTCTCTGACACTGTAGTGTCAGAACTATCTGCTTGTTTTTAACTGCAACGTTTTCACGACTGTGAAATGTTTTATTTGTTCTTTAAGAAGCTCACTGCTTGCAATTTTACACAACTTTCTCTCACAATTAGTAGAGGAAGCTGTGATTTTGCAAATGTCTATAGCGTAATAATGTCGTAAAATTAGGTTCATTTGGATCGGGTAGTAAAAATGTGAAAGCTACATAGTCATGAAAACGATGGAATGGGTGGAAATTAGAATAATACAGGTAGATTCATTAATTTTATTAATCATGCTGAGTTTTAGGAGGATTATTTTTTCACAAATCCTTCTTTTTATTTGCTTTGCACTACCACAATAACCCTACACTGCATAGTGTATAGGGTGTAATGCATAATGTAAAAAGTCCTGTATCAGACACTGCATAATGAATGTTTTGACTTTTTTCTCATTGTACCACCAGTGTCACATTACAAGACAAAATCAAATCGGGCAAACATAAAACGGGCCTTTGACCGATCCAGCCCTCTCGAACCGGGGGGGGGGGGGGTCGTGAAGTAAAGAGTAAAACCTAATTTTTCCTGGGAATAATGGTCGATGGAACCCTGCGTTCAATCGATGGATTTGTTGGTTTTTTTCTGATCGTTATCGACAATAGAATATAGAGCATAAAATAAAACTTCATCATCTTTCGAATTTCTCACAAACCAAATCGACTATAGTTATAATGAATTAAGATCCCTTTGCTCATTGACAGTATATTTTTATCACCCTCATAAATTGTAAGTTAATATTTTTTATCACCTCAGATAAGAAAAGCGGTACTATAGATGTAAATATTTGCCTTTTTCCAACGAGCACCTTAACACTTAAAATGCAAACTCCTCTACTTAAAGTGAGAGAGTAAATTACCAAGCCAAGCGGGCACCGTTACTAGGTCAAATAATCCAAGACTTTGCATATATAGTTATCCATTATTATCTTCATTCATCGACTCATTTTGCAGGCAAGGAGATAGTGTATATTTCGCGTAAAGTTGTTGGAAACTATAGCTAGATGTTCAAGGGCGAAGGAAACATTTCAAAATGACAAAACAATGGTTATAGTTTCAAAAACTTGCCCAGAATTACAAAAAAATTCACAGCAATCTATATGATCAAATCCATTTAAAACTGAATCAAAAATTTAAAATGGGGCAGTTGCAAGGGTCTAAAATGTTATGTTTTTTTTACAAAGAAAATGATAGTACTTGATGAACTAAGAACAATGGTCCTTTTGATCGTTTTTTTTTTTTTTATTAGTGTCCCGGTTTTGGGGATACACAGGTGTTAAGTTGTGAAAATTCGTGTGCGTAGTGACCTAGTGCTGTCACTACGCGGAATTCCAATTTAAAACAATGTATTTTGGAGCAAATTCTCATCTCCGGAACTATGGGACTTAATTAGAAACCAAAGGCATATCTTTGTTCTCAGCTCATCAAGTACTTTCATTTTCTTTACAAAAAACACAACATTTCAGACCCTTGCAACTGCCCCATTCATCCTGGAGTATCATCAGCCCAAAGGGTTTCATATTTGGACCAATGTCTAGTTGTTGTGTACAACGTATTCGTACTGACGTGGTGCACGCACGTGCCGAGCGATCCGTCCAACTTTCAAAAGAGCCGGGTCTGATACGATTGCAGTGGCGAGGCGTGCGATTCGGCAACGTTCCTTTTCCCCCATTTAAACTCATTAGAAAGGTCGAAATGTCTGGTTTTCGCCGATGACTATAGAGCATTCGACTTTTCTGGTCAATTTAAATGGAGAAAATACATTGTTGCCAAATTTCACACTTCGCCACTGTACGATTGAAAACCGATTGCAAAGAAATTTTTTGACTGATATTACTTGTTTTTTTTTTTTTATTATTATTGTTATTTTTTTTAATGTATTATAATTCTCGCCCAGATGATTTTAAGGCTGCAGGCAAAAAGAACGGTCAAGATATGTTATATCTGAAAGTATTCAAAGAGGCTCCGTCCAATTTCCACTCGATTGAACTAATGCATTGATCATATGGGCGAATAAATACAGGGAATTGTCTTTCTCTCTCTCCTCCCATTTGAAAACGTGCGTAGTTAGAAAAGGACAGAAGAGGGGGCCTAAGTCACGTGATGGCCCCCTCTGCTATCCTTGTCTAACACATAAGTTCAAATGGAAGGAGAGAGAGAAAGACAAGTCTCTGTATCCGCCCATGGCATTGATCGTTGATTTGAGGTAAAAAAGAGCAGGGGAATCGCGCCAGTGGACCCAGTTTGTGCCGGAGTTCAAAAGTATATCGCCTAAAATTGCACTTTAATCCTACGTTCATGCCCATATTTGTTTCCGAGAGAAAAGAAACCACGTAGAAGTAACCGTTTCTCTCAAACAGTTGCAATCTAAAATGAAATAAAAGTCCGATGAGAAGTGTTTAAAAGAACGATCAAAACTCATAAAACGTAGCGATTTGGAAAGCGCATCAAAAAAGGCTTCTCTATATAGCATCAGATATCCGGGACGGGTGGGGCTGCTATCCTCACTTTCACCTATGCATGCAAGCTCCGGCTCTCATCTTCTTAAGAAAAATCAGCGTTGCTAGATGTACTGTCGCGCGAAATAAATAAATGTCTGTCGATTCCTTAGATTTTGGCTCGGGTAGGGAACCAACAATACTTAAATTCACTTAGATAAGTATGGCGAGTTGCCTATCTGATCCAAAATCTAATTCGTGAACTGACAGTACATAATTTGTCGACTCTACAGCTTTATTACAAGGCATATATTTTCCATAAGACTCCATATGAAATGTGTGTATTTTAACCAAAGAATAAACAAGAGTCGCAATTACATTGAGAGCTAGCGTGGTCAATGCTGATAAGAGTCGGCTTCTGATTGGCTGCAAATGGAGGGAAATGCGTGGGTCCAAACTTGTTTTGGCCTTATATAAATTAACATGGGGTTTTCTTTCAGGGCTGTTTATTTCGAAACCTGTGCAAAATTGACTCGTCACAATCAGTACGAATCGATTTAGCATTTAGATTTTCTCAATGAATTGATAGGACACAAGTATCAGTTTATTGCAATTTAGATAATACTGTCTCGGTTAAAAAGTACACATAATAGGGAGTTATTCAACACACGCCAAGCATGAAAACACATCATAATTTGTACTTTTCAACTGAGAAAAACTTTTCGAATTGTCAATAAACTGGTACTTATGACCTATCAATTCGAAAACTCTGCTAAATCGACTCGTGCTGATGGCGACGCGTCAATTTCACAGGCTCCGAGATAAACGGCCCGGAACGAGAACCCCGTGTTAATTTCCATAGGGCCAAAAAAAAGTTTGAACCCACAATTACAGCCAATCAGAGGCCAGCCCGCGTTTCCGATCCGTTCTCTGCGTTGACCACGCATAACGCATTGCGTCTCTTGTTTACTCTTTGATTTTAAGCTCAAATCCGGCAACATTGTTAAAAGAAAAAAAAAATACGTGCGCCAAAAAATGGGAAACGAAATGGAGGGAAAAAAATGTTCAATGTTATGTTAATAACGCTTTTCTCGGGGGTTCGAGCACAAAAACCACCGGAAGCGAAGGAAGTATAAAGCGGATGTGACGTCATCACAGCCACGATTTCAAAGATAGATCTCGACAGAAAGAGTAAAAAGGAAATCGGTTTGCGCTATCTCTTTTATTAACCCCAGAATTTTTTTTTTTTGTGCCGCGGGGAAAAATGACATATCAACCTATAGGTTTTTTTTTTTTTTTTTTTTTTTTTTTTTTTTAGGGGCTCAAGCATTTTCGAATCACCCCCCCCCCCCGACTGAACAATTGTATTAAAATGAGGGAGGGGGAGGAAGCGGTGGTAGATGATGAGAGGAGAAGAGAAAGGGTATAGTTGATTCTGAGAGAACGGGCCCCCTCCCCCTCACCCTCCAACATCCCCCTTCAAATGCACGCGTGGGCTCTGAGCAGTATGTATACGTTCGGGGGTGTTTTTGATCCCGGCCAAGTCATCTCTTCAAAAGTTTCCAGTCTATTCGTCACCACGTTACTTTTGTATAGCAAGTCAAGGTCTAGAATGAGCCAGACGATTCAGCCAGTGCTTTTGTGACTCCGAAGGACAGATGAACATCCAAATCAAAAATACCCCATTATTGAGGAACAGTGTTGCCACGGCAATTTTGGAAATGAAAATTAATCCAGTCTATTGCCAACGCTCTTACTTCTCAGAGACTTATAAAAAAACTGATAGAGTTCGATTGGAGCACATTTAACAAGCAGTAAAGCACCGGTTGGATGCTTATAGTTGAATAATTAGACGCACTGCTGATCAGATAATCCATCCAGGGTGTTGATAAACTGTTCCCGAACCTTTTAAGGCCGCATTATACAGGTCAAAATAAGTGTTTGTTTTTGAAATAAATATGTGTCAAAAAATGCACCCCTTCCGAGTAACAGTCTCTGAAAATTTGTGATCCTCCTTTAGTGCCTCTCAGAGAAGAGATGAAGTTATTTTGAGCTCATAAATGAAAAGAACTCGTAGAAATACTCGGGTACGCCAATTTTTGTGAATTTTGAACAATTTCCGTGAAGGCTACGAAATTTTCAAACTTTTTTCACCAGAAACTTTGCAACGCTGTAACTAAAAAGGGGTACATTTTTGGACACATGTTTATTATTAAAATAAAAAAAAAAATTGTCTTATTTTGACAAAGAGAATACGCCCTTAAAAGGTTCTGGAACGGCTTTTCAACATCCTGTAAAGAGCAAGTTATTAGGAAAAATCGACACTGAGCGCACTATTTTACGCTCTTTGAAGCGTTTGTTTAAAAAGGACAGAATAGGGGCACGCTTTCTCAGTTGCTATAAACTTTGTTATAGCTGCGGAAAAAGAAAGTGCTGTTGGGTAACATGAATTAATGGATCATTTTCGACACTGAGCGCACTATTAGTTAAGCTCTAATTGAAGCGTTTAGTTTTAAAAAGAGAATTTTAGGCGCACCGTAGGTACTACGTGCGCCTATTGAAATCGGTCTGCTACTCAATAGAGTATACTACCCCCTTTGGTCAAATGGCAAAATGAGCTTTTTTGATGTCGTGATTTTTAGGTTGTTTCCTGTTTTTTTTTAATGCCAATTTCATTTGAAAAGTTAATGTTTTCCCAATCACGACTGAATTTCGAGTGTGTTGGAAGTAATTAGATGTTCATTGATTCACGTTTTCTTAAAGTTATTCTACTTCAAAAATTTTTACTAACCTCACTTTCTGATTAGTGATGATTTCAAATTGTCCGTATTTATTCTAGGTGATCAAGTAAACCCAATCATTTGCCGTTCTGAGTGATTGTTTTTTTTTCATGTAAATGTTAATTATTATAGTTAATTATAGCGTTTGGTCAAACGCAAAACGGAGAGTCCAAGCAGCAAGACTTTCACTATCTCAATGCTCAGAATTCTTATTTATCTTTGGTTGAACTGATGACTGTTCAGTGTTCACTTTTAATATTTAAATATTGTAAATGATCAGAATTAGAGACTGATTAGGTGTTTTGAGGTTGATCAGTCATGCCTAAAAGTTTCGCACTTAGACTTTTGTAGTAAATTGAGTTTGCGCCTCACAATTTGGTTTAAAAAAGTAAGTTAGCGTCTTTTATGCTGAAATATGAGTCAGCGATCCATTTCTTTCTGAAAATTGTGTTAGCGAGTCAATTTCTTCTGATGGCGCAGAGATTTTCAAGGTATTTTGTTACGATAGTTGGCCTCTCACAACAAAGTCAATCATGATTTAGTCAAAGTAATGGCCTCTCATCATGTCTAATACCATCCATAAGAACATCCTTCCATCATATTTTCATATTTCTTAACCCTCTCTGACTTAGAGAGATTTAGGTAAAAAAATTCTGTGGCGTCTGTCCGTCAGTCCGTTTGTCCGTCACTCCGTACCTAGGCATAACTATTGAACCATTGATCCTTATGCATCCAGATTTTGCACAGTTGTTGCGTTTTAGATTCCCCAGAGACACTTCTTTTGTTTTTTCGAACTTTTGACTTATAGGGTAGTTATGGGGAAAAAATGATTTTCATTAAAATCAATGGTAAAATGGATAAAAATGAATAAAATTGGAATAATTCAAGTTTGGCTCAATCAATTTTGATGAAAGTTAGCAAAAAAAAATATTTTCTCAGCCTACTAAAGAATAAACCACTTATGGTTCCTTTATTTATCCCTTAAAGCTGTTTAAAAAATCAAAATAAACGCGCTCGAGCCAAAAAATAGAATTATCGTGAGAAATCAATCTTAAAACTTGGAGTCAATCAATAATGGCTCCAAGAATTTTGATAAAACTTTGTACACACAATCTATTATCGATAAACTTAAATATTTTCCTCTCTGTATCACCAAAAACAACCGATAAAACCACTTCAAGAGGTAATATAAGTGTGATTGAGCAAAAAATTTGGGATTAAGAGCAAATAAAAATATAATCCTATTATTTTGGATAGTTCAGGTTTGGTTCAATCAATTTTGATGAAAGTTAGCAAAAAAAATCAACATCCAGCCTACTATAAAATAAACTACTTGTAGTTACAATATTCATTCCTCAAAACTGATTAAAAATCAAAATAAACGCGCTCGAGCCAAAAAATAGAATTATCGTGAGAAATCAATCTTAAAACTTGGAGTCAATCAATAATGGCTCCATGAATTTTGATAAAACTTTGTACACACTATCTTATCAATAAACTTAAATATTTTCCTCTCTGTGTCACCAAAAACAACCAATAAAACCATTTCAAGAGGTAATATAGGTGTGATTGAGCAAAAAATTTGGGAATATGAGCAAATAAAAATATAATCCTATTATTTGGGATGGTTCAGGTTTGGTTCAATGAATTTGGATGAAAGTTAGCAAAAAAATCTACATTCAGCCTACTATAAAATAAACTACTCATAGTTACAATATTCAACCCTCAAAACCGTCTAAAAAATCAAAATAGGTGCGCTCGAGCCAAAAAATGGAATTATCGTGAGAAATTAAGTAATCTTAAAACTTGGAATCAATCAATAATGGCTGGATGAATTTTCATGAAACTTTTTACACACAATCTACTATCAAAGTACTAACATACTTTCCTCTCTTGATCACCATAAACAACCGATTAGACCTTTTCAAGAGGCAATATAGGTGCGATTGAGAAAAAAATATGGGTATATAAGCAAATAAAAACATAATGTTATTATTTCGGATAATTCCTGTTTGGTCCAATGAATTTTGACAAAATCTGGCAAATAAAATCTACAATTAGTTTACAAAAGAAAGTAGCCCTTACAGTTACAATATACAACCCTTAAGAGAGTTAAAAAAATCAAAATAAGGTGTTTGTCCAAAAAAAAGAAAAAATGAAAGTGAGGAATTAATTTTAAACTTTGAGTTAATCATTAATGGGATGAATTTTGACAAAATTTTTCACAAACATAATGTGTTAAAAAAATACATTAAACACTGCACTGTGTGCACTAAAATATTTTTCTGGTACAGTCCTCATAAAAACCTTAAGACCGTTTCGAGGGGCAATGTAGGTACAATCGAGCAAAAATCTTTTGAAACTATAATTGTAAGCAAATATGAAGACAAACATAATGATTGGAATAAGTAATTCAAGTATGACTCAATTAAGTTCGATGAAAATTGCATCAAAACGTTTGCAACCAGCCTAGGCAGAAATTTCTTTCCAATGTATTACTACAATATACAACCTTTAAGTCTAAAGCTGTTTAAAAGCAATATAGGTTTCATCACACCAAAAAATAGAATATTCAAGGAAAATTAATTTTAAAAAGAGAAGTCAATCAAAAATGGCTGAATGAATTTTGTTGAAATTTTGTTTGCGCAATCTACGACTTACTTAAGTACATCTTTGGAGGGGGGTTAATCTATTAAACAAAAAAATTATTTTGAAGATCCACAGTTTGAAAGAAGAAACCAAACATAGTACTCAATGGAGGAAATGCAAGAATCAGTACATTTCGACCTGCTAGGTATAAAAACTAAGGGAAAAAGAAACTCCCAAAAATAGAACAAAGAGCAAATATAATGAATGCAGCTCAAAGAATAAAATCTTATTGGAATCTGGAATTACTCTAGACCTTGTTATAAGCAACATCAGATTAAGGCTCTCAATTAGCCTTCAAATAACAAAATAGGCAACTACTCCTACAGCTTCTCTACAAAATTGCAAACTCTTCGGATTGAAGGCAGAGTTATGTCCGGAGGTGAAAATATTTGAAATTTGGGGGGGGGGGGTCTCCCCCAGAATTCTTTAGGGGGTTAGGGGGTCTCCTCCAGAATTCTTCAGTGGTGGGGGGAGGGGGGTCTGGGGGTCTTCCTCAGATAAAAATGGTGTGAGAAAGTGTTCGTAGGGTATTCCCTACAGTTTATTTTTTATCATTTCGAGATTTGATTGACGTATTTCGGCCATTGTGCGCGGATCGAATGCCTGTCACCAGTCGTGGGACGTCATGGGGACATTTAGGAGAGATGTCTTTTGACTCACTGTAACTTCTTCATCTTTTCTTACGTTTTGCCATGGCGTTCTTTGTTTTACTTGGCATCACACTTCACGTTCAAATTTTTTACCGGGCAACCAAAGAACGGTGCCAGCTAACGGAATATGGCAACATTGTTTTTCTCTACTTTAACACATCATGAAAAATAATCGATTCTTGGCGAGGCCAGTCGCCTACCCAAAAATCGATCATTTTACATATAAAATCAATAGAGACAAAAACAGTGTTGCCAAATTGATAGAGCCGTCACTGCCAGTTAACCTGCAGACCATTTTTTGCATGGAAATAATGCCTTCAATGGACTCCAAGATTATTTTCAAGAAACTGCGAGAAACATTTCCGGTCTCATGAGCATCTTGGAGCTGATCTAAGCTGTTAAGAGCATTGAGGTCTGACTGGCTGGACTAATAACCAATGACTCGGCATGGTCCGATTTCTTCTTACTACTGATCACTTTTTCATTTCCCTATTTTGCGGGACATACTATTTTTTTGACTACCTTTTTACTAAAGGGGGTTCAAAATTGTTTTATGAGTATTTGATTGTTTATTACGTGCGTTTAGTGATGTGCAGTGGGAAATTCGAAGGAATTGTTCTATGATTGTCCGGAGTGGTCCTACCGCCCCCCCCCCCCCCACTCACCGCTTTCAGGTTCGAACTTGAACTTTTGCTGTACAATTTTTTTTTTGAGATGGTGGAAAATTCGGAGGGATTGTTCTAAGATTGTCCGTAGTGGTTCTACCCCCCCCCCTCACTCATCGCACACAGGTTCGTACCTAATCTTTTGCTGGACAGTTTTTTTTTGAGATGGTGGAATATTCGAAGGGTTTTGTCCTCAGATCGCACGTAGTGGTCCTAACCCCTACCCACTCGCCGCACCCTTGTTTGGACCCGGATTTTTGCTGGACAGATTATTTTTGAGATGATGGAAATGGAATTTGATTTATGAGGGACCAAATTTGCTCAAGGTGCGCCTTCTCTGACACTGTAGTGTCAGAACTATCTGCTTGTTTTTAACTGCAACGTTTTCACGACTGTGAAATGTTTTATTTGTTCTTTAAGAAGCTCACTGCTTGCAATTTTACACAACTTTCTCTCACAATTAGTAGAGGAAGCTGTGATTTTGCAAATGTCTATAGCGTAATAATGTCGTAAAATTAGGTTCATTTGGATCGGGTAGTAAAAATGTGAAAGCTACATAGTCATGAAAACGATGGAATGGGTGGAAATTAGAATAATACAGGTAGATTCATTAATTTTATTAATCATGCTGAGTTTTAGGAGGATTATTTTTTCACAAATCCTTCTTTTTATTTGCTTTGCACTACCACAATAACCCTACACTGCATAGTGTATAGGGTGTAATGCATAATGTAAAAAGTCCTGTATCAGACACTGCATAATGAATGTTTTGACTTTTTTCTCATTGTACCACCAGTGTCACATTACAAGACAAAATCAAATCGGGCAAACATAAAACGGGCCTTTGACCGATCCAGCCCTCTCGAACCGGGGGGGGGGGGGGTCGTGAAGTAAAGAGTAAAACCTAATTTTTCCTGGGAATAATGGTCGATGGAACCCTGCGTTCAATCGATGGATTTGTTGGTTTTTTTCTGATCGTTATCGACAATAGAATATAGAGCATAAAATAAAACTTCATCATCTTTCGAATTTCTCACAAACCAAATCGACTATAGTTATAATGAATTAAGATCCCTTTGCTCATTGACAGTATATTTTTATCACCCTCATAAATTGTAAGTTAATATTTTTTATCACCTCAGATAAGAAAAGCGGTACTATAGATGTAAATATTTGCCTTTTTCCAACGAGCACCTTAACACTTAAAATGCAAACTCCTCTACTTAAAGTGAGAGAGTAAATTACCAAGCCAAGCGGGCACCGTTACTAGGTCAAATAATCCAAGACTTTGCATATATAGTTATCCATTATTATCTTCATTCATCGACTCATTTTGCAGGCAAGGAGATAGTGTATATTTCGCGTAAAGTTGTTGGAAACTATAGCTAGATGTTCAAGGGCGAAGGAAACATTTCAAAATGACAAAACAATGGTTATAGTTTCAAAAACTTGCCCAGAATTACAAAAAAATTCACAGCAATCTATATGATCAAATCCATTTAAAACTGAATCAAAAATTTAAAATGGGGCAGTTGCAAGGGTCTAAAATGTTATGTTTTTTTTACAAAGAAAATGATAGTACTTGATGAACTAAGAACAATGGTCCTTTTGATCGTTTTTTTTTTTTTATTAGTGTCCCGGTTTTGGGGATACACAGGTGTTAAGTTGTGAAAATTCGTGTGCGTAGTGACCTAGTGCTGTCACTACGCGGAATTCCAATTTAAAACAATGTATTTTGGAGCAAATTCTCATCTCCGGAACTATGGGACTTAATTAGAAACCAAAGGCATATCTTTGTTCTCAGCTCATCAAGTACTTTCATTTTCTTTACAAAAACACAACATTTCAGACCCTTGCAACTGCCCCATTCATCCTGGAGTATCATCAGCCCAAAGGGTTTCATATTTGGACCAATGTCTAGTTGTTGTGTACAACGTATTCGTACTGACGTGGTGCACGCACGTGCCGAGCGATCCGTCCAACTTTCAAAAGAGCCGGGTCTGATACGATTGCAGTGGCGAGGCGTGCGATTCGGCAACGTTCCTTTTCCCCCATTTAAACTCATTAGAAAGGTCGAAATGTCTGGTTTTCGCCGATGACTATAGAGCATTCGACTTTTCTGGTCAATTTAAATGGAGAAAATACATTGTTGCCAAATTTCACACTTCGCCACTGTACGATTGAAAACCGATTGCAAAGAAATTTTTTGACTGATATTACTTGTTTTTTTTTTTTTATTATTATTGTTATTTTTTTTAATGTATTATAATTCTCGCCCAGATGATTTTAAGGCTGCAGGCAAAAAGAACGGTCAAGATATGTTATATCTGAAAGTATTCAAAGAGGCTCCGTCCAATTTCCACTCGATTGAACTAATGCATTGATCATATGGGCGAATAAATACAGGGAATTGTCTTTCTCTCTCTCCTCCCATTTGAAAACGTGCGTAGTTAGAAAAGGACAGAAGAGGGGGCCTAAGTCACGTGATGGCCCCCTCTGCTATCCTTGTCTAACACATAAGTTCAAATGGAAGGAGAGAGAGAAAGACAAGTCTCTGTATCCGCCCATGGCATTGATCGTTGATTTGAGGTAAAAAAGAGCAGGGGAATCGCGCCAGTGGACCCAGTTTGTGCCGGAGTTCAAAAGTATATCGCCTAAAATTGCACTTTAATCCTACGTTCATGCCCATATTTGTTTCCGAGAGAAAAGAAACCACGTAGAAGTAACCGTTTCTCTCAAACAGTTGCAATCTAAAATGAAATAAAAGTCCGATGAGAAGTGTTTAAAAGAACGATCAAAACTCATAAAACGTAGCGATTTGGAAAGCGCATCAAAAAAGGCTTCTCTATATAGCATCAGATATCCGGGACGGGTGGGGCTGCTATCCTCACTTTCACCTATGCATGCAAGCTCCGGCTCTCATCTTCTTAAGAAAAATCAGCGTTGCTAGATGTACTGTCGCGCGAAATAAATAAATGTCTGTCGATTCCTTAGATTTTGGCTCGGGTAGGGAACCAACAATACTTAAATTCACTTAGATAAGTATGGCGAGTTGCCTATCTGATCCAAAATCTAATTCGTGAACTGACAGTACATAATTTGTCGACTCTACAGCTTTATTACAAGGCATATATTTTCCATAAGACTCCATATGAAATGTGTGTATTTTAACCAAAGAATAAACAAGAGTCGCAATTACATTGAGAGCTAGCGTGGTCAATGCTGATAAGAGTCGGCTTCTGATTGGCTGCAAATGGAGGGAAATGCGTGGGTCCAAACTTGTTTTGGCCTTATATAAATTAACATGGGGTTTTCTTTCAGGGCTGTTTATTTCGAAACCTGTGCAAAATTGACTCGTCACAATCAGTACGAATCGATTTAGCATTTAGATTTTCTCAATGAATTGATAGGACACAAGTATCAGTTTATTGCAATTTAGATAATACTGTCTCGGTTAAAAAGTACACATAATAGGGAGTTATTCAACACACGCCAAGCATGAAAACACATCATAATTTGTACTTTTCAACTGAGAAAAACTTTTCGAATTGTCAATAAACTGGTACTTATGACCTATCAATTCGAAAACTCTGCTAAATCGACTCGTGCTGATGGCGACGCGTCAATTTCACAGGCTCCGAGATAAACGGCCCGGAACGAGAACCCCGTGTTAATTTCCATAGGGCCAAAAAAAAGTTTGAACCCACAATTACAGCCAATCAGAGGCCAGCCCGCGTTTCCGATCCGTTCTCTGCGTTGACCACGCATAACGCATTGCGTCTCTTGTTTACTCTTTGATTTTAAGCTCAAATCCGGCAACATTGTTAAAAGAAAAAAAAAATACGTGCGCCAAAAAATGGGAAACGAAATGGAGGGAAAAAAATGTTCAATGTTATGTTAATAACGCTTTTCTCGGGGGTTCGAGCACAAAAACCACCGGAAGCGAAGGAAGTATAAAGCGGATGTGACGTCATCACAGCCACGATTTCAAAGATAGATCTCGACAGAAAGAGTAAAAAGGAAATCGGTTTGCGCTATCTCTTTTATTAACCCCAGAATTTTTTTTTTTTTTTGCCGCGGGGAAAAATGACATATCAACCTATAGGTTTTTTTTTTTTTTTTTTTTTTTTTTTTTTTTTTGGGGCTCAAGCATTTTCGAATCACCCCCCCCCCCCGACTGAACAATTGTATTAAAATGAGGGAGGGGGAGGAAGCGGTGGTAGATGATGAGAGGAGAAGAGAAAGGGTATAGTTGATTCTGAGAGAACGGGCCCCCTCCCCCTCACCCTCCAACATCCCCCTTCAAATGCACGCGTGGGCTCTGAGCAGTATGTATACGTTCGGGGGTGTTTTTGATCCCGGCCAAGTCATCTCTTCAAAAGTTTCCAGTCTATTCGTCACCACGTTACTTTTGTATAGCAAGTCAAGGTCTAGAATGAGCCAGACGATTCAGCCAGTGCTTTTGTGACTCCGAAGGACAGATGAACATCCAAATCAAAAATACCCCATTATTGAGGAACAGTGTTGCCACGGCAATTTTGGAAATGAAAATTAATCCAGTCTATTGCCAACGCTCTTACTTCTCAGAGACTTATAAAAAAACTGATAGAGTTCGATTGGAGCACATTTAACAAGCAGTAAAGCACCGGTTGGATGCTTATAGTTGAATAATTAGACGCACTGCTGATCAGATAATCCATCCAGGGTGTTGATAAACTGTTCCCGAACCTTTTAAGGCCGCATTATACAGGTCAAAATAAGTGTTTGTTTTTGAAATAAATATGTGTCAAAAAATGCACCCCTTCCGAGTAACAGTCTCTGAAAATTTGTGATCCTCCTTTAGTGCCTCTCAGAGAAGAGATGAAGTTATTTTGAGCTCATAAATGAAAAGAACTCGTAGAAATACTCGGGTACGCCAATTTTTGTGAATTTTGAACAATTTCCGTGAAGGCTACGAAATTTTCAAACTTTTTTCACCAGAAACTTTGCAACGCTGTAACTAAAAAGGGGTACATTTTTGGACACATGTTTATTATTAAAATAAAAAAAAAAATTGTCTTATTTTGACAAAGAGAATACGCCCTTAAAAGGTTCTGGAACGGCTTTTCAACATCCTGTAAAGAGCAAGTTATTAGGAAAAAGTGAACTTTTTAAACCAAAAAACACGAAAAAACTTTATCCTTAACGAGAGGAGTTTCTTATAGGCTCCGAAACGAAAGCACTAGCGATGATTCGGCGTGTCAATATCGGAGGCATTTAAGGCTCGACAAATATCGGATAGATAACTGTTCGTACTCGACTGTGTTGATATTGCATACGCTCGTAAATGAAGGCGCTTTGGCTCCTTTGGCTCTCCTGTCGCGTCACCACGATCACGCACCGCGTTGTGAATCGAAACCGTGAACTACGAATTATACTAAAATAGAGGGTTAGTCGGACGTCCTTTTAAGGCAACATGGAGGCATTGGAGGCAGCCACTATATGGAAATCTCTTTAAAATTAATAATAGTTAATTAATAATAAGATTAATAATCTATTTTTTTTTTTTAAATCGTTAAAAAAAAAAAAAAAAAAAAAAAAAAAAAAAAAAAAAAAAAAAAAGTTGTGACGGATGCATTTGAAGTTGGTTTTCAACAGAAGTGCAAGTGATTTAGACTGGCTAACTGGACACAGAAATTGATAATATTGTTTCTTTGGGAAGGGTTCGCACGGTGAAGAAACGGAAACATGACAGAAATAAGCAGAATTTTCTCACCTGGACAGTTGTATCGGAATTCTATGTCCAGCGGACCGATCATTTACTTCATCGTTAAACCGATCGTTAAGACTGTGCATGAGTTTTTCTATTGGTCGAATATTGTAAAACTTAGCAGTTATTGCTATGGTAACCATCGTTATAGTGTCCGTTTTTTAAAGTTTACTCATGAACAGCCTTTATACAACGAGACTCTTAACGATGGTTACCATAGCAACAGCCAAGTTTTGCAATTTTCGACCAATAGCATCACTCACAGACAGTTTTAACGATCGGTTTAACGATAAAGTAAATGATCGGTCCGCTAGCCACTCTGAAACACTTGCGCTTTAATGTACAGTATCAAAAATTCTACAATGTTGCAAAATATTCTTTTGTATTTTACGTTTATTTTATATTTACATCAAGGACTCTGCCCCAAGGCCGTGATTTCAAATGCTTGGGTATGATACACTGATACATTACCCGTACCTTCCCCTTACTACCACATGCTAGTCACTAAATTCATGTAAATAGTTAAGATCTAGTTATAAGGATTAATTCTGTTAAGAAGTCGCCTTTCTAATAAAAATTAACAAAAAAAATTAAAATAAAATACATAAAACTGATTTTCACTGAATTAGTTCAAATGGGGATCTTGCAAACTTTTGATGTGAGAAAATGAATAGTCCAATCTGATGTGAAAACCAGCGAAAATCCGAGGTTGCTATTCGTTACATATGGACATTTTGTTTCTGGCAATCACGATGAGCTCGAATGAGAGCGTTTGGAAGAAACTGTGCGCAGACTGTCATCGTATACTTTTCTCCCTTTTTTTTCTAAAGGAGGGGTTGAGGCCTGATATTCAATCCACGGAATCGGAAATGAAACTAAGATTAGAGGAATGCAAAGGACGCGTTTAAGTTGAGCGCATTGCGTCGCGCCGAGTCACATCACGTAGGCCGTGACCCAAGGCGGTGATTTTCTTTAGATATTCTCAAGACATGTGAATAAGAAACATAAGCCATGGAAATTTTTCGGAAACGCATTCGAGGTTTCAATATTGATCTCCAAATTTTATTTATGAGAAGAGAATTCTGATAGTTCAATGCTTTCTTTGCTTGGGGAGTGGTATAGAGGGAGAGAGTCTGATCATGAAAAACTACGCTTTTTGCTTTAAACATCGCAATAATCAGGTCACACTCGTTTGATTTATTTGCCTCGTCTGTAATGGGTCTGTTGCATACTTTTGCTACAACAATATACAACATTGATTCTTATGTAAAATTTGGCAAAAATAACGATGCGCACTTTAAAAACGTTCAAAATCCGCTCATTAACTCAGGAAATCACTTCAATTTCAAAGAGCCCGCGCTGCACTAGACACTATTTGCACCGGTATACTACTGCACAGACGGAACCACCGTGCATAAGTAAACAACATCGTAACTACAAAATGAAGGAATTTATTTTTTAATACGTGAAATATAAGCTGCATTTGCTGTCTGGTCTTTTCGGTTTATCAAATATTACAATATAATATAAGAAATGTACGCATCTAAACGAAACATTCCAATGTTTGTAAATTCTGTTCATGTTTACGTAAACGAGAAGGTTCCATCTATATGCAGTTAAAAGTCGGTGATATAGTGACTAGTGTAGCGCGGGTTGTTTGAAATGGAAGGTATTTTCTAAGTTAATGAGTGGATTTTGAAAGTTTTTAATGTGCGCATCGTTCTTTTCGCCGAATTTTACGTTAGAAACAATGAGTTATATTGATGTGGCAACAGTACGCAACAGACCCAGTGGCGGCTCGTGCAATCTGGCAACTGTGCACTTTTGCCATTTAAACGTATGCAAAAAGATCGATACTAGGTGAGGCGCTACGCCTCACCAAGTAATCGATATTTTACACAGTTTTAAATGGAGTAAATCCATTGTTGCCACTCTGCACGAGCCGCCGCTGAACAGACCCATTCAACGAGCTATATAGCGATAGAGAGGCATGGGCGCGGCGGAGCCAGCAATTTGGCTACTGTGGATTCTTTCCATTTGAATGAATGAGAAACAATCGATTCTTGAGGGGGCCATGGCCCCATTTCTAATCGATTGATTCTCAGACATTCAAATGGGAAGAATCCACAGTTGCCAAATTGCTGGCTCCGCCCATTTAAAGAGAATATACAATATACATGTTATAAGTCCCTTCTGAACGCGTGATAGCATGGGCGATCTGAGTCTGGTTTGTTTGCCTCACTTTTTTTTTAACATTAAATCAAAAATTACAATTAATCCTGTGGAAAGTGGTTTTAAACGAAAGTGCAAGTGTTTATAAGCGGCTATCTGGACACAGAATTCTCGTGTTATGGCCACGGGGCCATGCCGCCGTGCCCCCCCCCCCTCTGGATCCGCCCATGTTAACGATGAAGTAAATGATCGGCCTGATGACCAATAGAATCACTCATACACAGTTTTAACGATCGCTTTAACGATGAAGTAAATGATCGGCCCGCAGTTTGATCTAAAATTGTATAGAGACTCTCGATCATAGGCCTGTAGCCTGGATTTTGGGAATTTGAAACTAATAAAGGGACAGTGGGACTAATGATAGCAGTCATCCCTCCACAGATTTAGATGAACGGAAGTTGCTATATGCTGAAGCAGGTGTGGGTCTGTGGGGGTGGTAAGGGGCGGTAAGGGGTGTGGGGAGGAAGGGAGAGGAGAGGGCGTAACGGCGAGAGAGGAGGCAAACGCGCGGGCTTTTCCAACAATAATCATGCAAACAAAGAGTGGCGACGCATAATGAACCCTAATTGCCTTATATGAGAAAATAAAGGGGGCTTAGTTTCATCTACCTTTTTTATCCCGCTGTTTTCTTTGAACTCCAGAACCGTATTATTTTTACAGTTTGGTGAGCGAATTAGTGTTTTTTTTTTTCCTTTTTTGTAAATGCGACGTGATCCGAGCCGGTCACAAGCACACTTGATTACGATGGAAAACAGTTACATCAAAAGTATATCACGATGAAATAAAAAAAAAAAAATGTATAAAAAGGTGAAAAGGAGAGCGTTTTATTATTCTTCTCTCTTTTCACTTTATTTTCCATTTTTGTGTGTGCTTTTTCCGGGTGTTTATTTCTCAACAATCAACATAACCTCTCCCCCGTATATTCACACACCATCATTAAAATGATGGTTTTGGTGCGATTTGAGCTGGAAACCCTGAGCGACGGATTGCATTCACTATTTTGCCTCGTATTTTTTGTTTTTTGTTTTTTGTTTTTTAATTAAGATAAGATAAATTTATACAAACTGCAATATTGACTATCTTATACACCTGCCAGGGCTGCCGTTTTGCGTATAATTAATTGCATTTTTCAATTCACCGATGATTCCGCCGGTTAAGAAAATATCACACTGTTCAATTCAATGTATGACTGAAATGCACGAAAATACTCTGATCTGTAATCTTTTCTCAATCGGTGGAATTTCCGTAAATTAATTAAAATATTAGCAAGTTTTTTTACAGAAATTGACGACTCTACCGGTTGAGAAAAGATTGCAGAAGTGATCATTTCCGTGCATTACAGTCATACACTGAACTAAACTGTGTAATCTTTTCTCAACCGGAGGAATCATCGGTGGATTGAAAAATGTGATTAATTATATACGCAAAACGGCAGCCCTGACACCTGCACCAATCCATCCCATCGTTTCATTCTAGCTGATTGTTGTCCTGTTTGATATTTATTGTTTATTTTTAACAAGATACCGTTTGCGCGAAAGCAAGATGGACCTCATTTCAGTAAGAATAAAAAAGGCGCAATTTTAAATTAATCGAGTTGCGGTAGTCTTGCGACACTTTATAACGGATCTGATCCAATAGACTGTTTCAGTATAGATATAGTGGAGCGATATCGTATCGATGACCGTCCGAGGGTTCTCTGGTTCCAATACAAACAAACTCTGGTTCAATGTAATTTCCCCATTAGCGGATTTTTTAACGGAAATTTTGACAGTTAGATCAAGAAAGTAATGCGACCTTTTTGCAATAATGAATTCTACGTCCTTATAAATGCTTAATTATGCCTAGTCCTTTGACTAGAACTGCCGAAATTAGTAAGATATGACAGATTAAACATTTCATTTGGAGGTAATAAGAATAGCCAGAATAGCCCAATTTCGCAACAACAACAATAACATTTGGGTGATTCCAACCTCCTAATGCATCGTTTAATCCGTAATATCTTGATTATTTTGAAGTTTTAGATGTGGAACCAGGCATAATTAAGCATTTCCGAGGATGTAGAATTCATAATCATAAAAAAGTCGCATTAATCGTGTGTAGCCTAAATTTCAGTTCAATGCGCCTATGAGAATAAATAATACATTGAATCAGAGTTTGTTTGGAACCAGAGGGCTTCGGACGGCAATCGTGAATCGATACGATAGATCGCTCTTCTAAAAAAGTCTATTTATACTGTATTCCAAGTTTAAATCTGACTGACAGTCAGTCATACTGACAAAATCGGTCTATCAAGCGCTGCTTACAAAACATAAGCAAATTCGCTGATTATTTAGGAATAATTGCATGTAAGTAAAAAAAAAAAAAGGCTCCGTTTGATAAATAATAAAAAAGGGTAAGAAAACGATATCGAGTCTCATTAATTAATCTGATTCACAATTTGTGGCCTCCAATTTTGACCGAATTTTAAAAGGAAAGGAATGAAAGAAAGTATAAATGAATGAAACGAAGGAACGAATGAATGTATAAATGAATAAATGAATGAATGCATGAATAAATAAATGAACAAATTCACATTTTGAGCCGGTATTGAATATTCAGCGCTTGGATACACCACTACGCCCTCTTCCGACCTCCAACCACCAAAAATAAAAGAGGAAAAAATAAAAACGTTAAGGACCCTGGAAACCGTGCCTTTCAAAATCGTGGCGTGATGAATGATGCCGCGAGAAGGAAGAAGCCACAAGTTAAAATAGAGTGCAAGTTTTTGTCTCTCGTTCTTAACCCTCCCCCTCCCCTCCCCTCCCCTCCTTCCCAGGCAAGGAAACGGACCCAACAGACGCGCTCAATACGCCAACACCCGGCTTCAATTCGGTTTGGCAAACCAGTCAACCGATTTCAATCCAGTTTTGCAATCCGGTTTCAAACCCGATTAACACAAGCTGGATTTAAGCCGGATTATAGACAGTTTGAAATGGCTTACATGTCCGCAAAAAATTTGACTAACTAGATTTGACTAGGATTCCAGCTATCTTCGCCACGCATCATAGACCCCTATTCAAACTGGTTCAAAAAAGTTTTTCAACTTGTTTCAAAAATGAGGTTCAATCAGGGTTTTTCCCAATTTTAAACCACCGATTCCGAACCGGATTCAAACGAGATTATCAAAGCAGGGTTGAAAGCGAATTATAGATAGTTTGAAATGTCTTACATGTCCGCACAAAAAATAGAACAGCCGGATTTAACCCGAAATCAAACTGATTTTGAAGAGGATTATATACCCTACTTTCAGCTGATTTAAAGATGTTTTCAATCTTGTTTCATCAGTTGGGTTCAACATGAGTATATTTCGGATCAAGAACTAAGCTTCGTCCCCATCCGGTTTTATAACTGGTTACTCAAGCCGGATTGAATGCAAAGTGCAGCTAAGCGACTTGAAAGACTCACAAGACCGTATCTAAACTTGAATAACCAGTTTGAATCCAGATGGCAGCCAAGTTCTTAATGAACTGTACTAGACCAACTTCAATCTGATAGAAAGTTATAGACTCAATCTTGAGTTAATGTTTTGGTTAGACTCGCTGAACCAATTTTCAGGCACTCTACGTGGGCCTAGGTGAATCCATTACCAATAAGTACTGATGGAGATGTCCCAATAGTACGAAGTTTCATTGGAGAGGTCGTTCGCAGCTCGGGCCCAAGTAAACGCGAGTAACGTTCCGCAAAATATGGTGGAGCACTCTCTCGGCGGAAGCCGCGAACTAAATTAACTCGCTTCCCTATCCGGTTTCAAACCAGGTTATTCAATCTAGATTGAATGCGATTTTTGAAAAAGACTATTTATAAAGGGCTTACATTTCCACCAAAATGGATAAAGAAAGATATACCTGATTAAACATTTCATTGGAGGTTAATAAACCTCCCCTTCCAAAACCTAATTTTAAACCCCCATCATTTTCCAAACTTGTTTTAATTAATTGGGGTAAAACACGGGATGTAAAACGAAAATCAATAACTTTTTTTACCTTTCAAATCCCGGTTTCAAATCGGGTGTTTGAACCGGATTGGAAATGTGAATTGTAGATGTCTTCTAAAAGGGTTTTTTATATTTTTCCGTTAAAAAAAATTGACAAAACGTCTATCCGCCCAAACTCAAACCGTTTTTAGGAGCAGGGTAGAATCCGACTTGAATTAGGGTAAAACATAGGCTCATTAATTGGATCTGATTCCATTTCTATTTGGGAAAATGGGTAAGGTTTTGAAGAAATAAAGGACGATTTTAAATGAAAAGTTTAATTTAACCAAATTTTTTGAGCCGGATTAATTTCGGTTTCAATCGCCCTTTCAAGAGGAAAACTAAACTTGGCCCAACCGGGACTGGGGGATTAATGATCCGGCGGAAAAGGCCACTTGAAATAGGTGTTTTTGGAACCCTTCTTCCCTTTGGGCAAGGAAACGAAACCGCTCTTGAAAGTCCTTCTTTTGTTTCTAAATCCACCCTTCCATGTTCGAGAAACGGCTTGAAACCGGTTCGGCAACGAATTTGTACGCACACTTTCCCAAAGATGCAGTTTAATTTTCGGATGACAATTGTTTGACCCGTATAATAACGAAGCTAACCCCCTACGAACATTTCCACTGAAATTTTTCTGGGTAGATAAAATGTTTGGGGGAAACGCGCCTTTTCATGGGTTTTAAAGGAGTCCTGAATCACCTTGTTCAAGGCCGACCAATCCTTGATTCGGAGATGATCAATCCCCTTTGGGGGCGGCTTTTTTAAAAAACCTTGTTTTTTGAAATTTGGGGAAATAAAATCCAGATTGGAAAAATCCACTAATTTGGACAATCCTTAAAAAAGGGTACCGGGAAAATTAAAAACCTAAACCTGGATTGAGGAAGCCGTGGGTAAGTAAACAACGTCGTAACTACAAAATGGTGGAATTTCTTTTTAATACGTGAAATGTAAGCTGCATTTGTTCTCTGGTCTTTTCGGTTTATCAAAGATTACCTACAAAATAATATAAGGAATGTACGCATCTAAACGAAACATTCCAATGTTTGTAAGTTCTGTTCATGTTCACATAAACGAGATGGTTCCATCTATGTAGTTATAAGTCGGTGATATGGTGTCTAGTGTAGCGCGGGTTATTTGAAATGGAAGGTATTTTCTGAGTTAATGAGTGGATTTTGAAAGTTTTTAATGTGCGCTTCGTTATTTTCGCCAAATTTTACGTCAGAAACAATGTGTCATATTGATGTAGCAAAAGTACGCAACAGACCCATTCTGGGAGAGCCCCCAGACTACCCTTTAGAGTTCTTGGGGAGACTCACTCCTGAATCACCTTTAGAATTCTGGGAGAGCCCCCAGACCACCCTTTAGAGTTCTTGGGGAGACTCACTCCTGAATCACCTTTAAAATTCTGGTAGAGCCCCCAGACCACCCTTTAGAATTCTAGGGGTAACCCTCAGACTCCCATTTTTACCCATTTCTGATTTCAATAAAACCCGTTTTTCCTCCATTACTAATAGCTTAAAAGAATTTCAAAAGAATCTAGAAAGCAACATCTGTGCAAAATTTGAATGCATATGGATCAAAAGTTCAAAAGTTATGTCGGAACAGGGACTGATAGACTGACAGACGGACAGATGCCACAGATTTTTTTTTTTTTTTTTCATAAAACCCTGTGAATTTGAAAGGGTTAGAAAATATGTAAATATGATGGAAGGATGTTCTTTCGGATAGTATTAGGCATGATGAAAGGCCATTACTTTGTAAAAAAAAATTTGATTGATTTAGTCGTGAGAGGCTAAGTATCGAAACATAACACGTGGAAAATAACTGCGCTATCGCAATACTTTCTCAATTTTTCTAACTTATTAGTTAAAGTGAGGAAGTAAAAATACGAGAGGCGATACGGCAAGTGAGACTTAACAAGACTGACAGAGACAAACGGAAATTCTTGGACATAAAAGAAATATCATAAAATACGAGTATTGCTGGAGTATGAGAATTGTCACGGAAATAACGACGGATACATGGTTTTAAATCAAGATAACGGATATATGATGATCACGTACTCACAGGGTGCTTAAAAATTTATGAATCCCCCCCCTCTCTCTCTCTCTCTCTCTCTCTCTCTCTCTCTCTCGCCCCTCTCTCTCTCTCTTTCTCTCTCTTCCCTAGTTTTCCCCTGGATAACTTTTTTAACAGCTTCACGAAACTTATTCGACATACATGCGATCTTAAACGGGACAAAATGCTGCAGAATACTTTTTCTTTGCTGGAGAATCTTGACATAAGTACGGCTTCTATAACCACTGCAGTATTCAGCTAGGAAATCCCCAACCTTCATCATTTTATGGGTGTTGTGATTCTTATTTTTCCGGCTGAAGGATATTTATGGTGGTTAGGTTAGGTAAGCACAGATTTATGGTTTCCTATGATAGTCACGAGGAACAATCGTTTGTTGATTGCATGTCTATTCACGTATTTTTCAACCAAAGCATAAGTCAATGGGTCTGTTGCACACTTCGGCTACAGCGTTTTAAAGTATCAATTCCTATATAAAAAGCCGAGAAAATAACAATGGCAGAATCAGAAAACACTAAAATTCAGTATTAAACTCACAAATTGCGGAAAACACTAGACACTATTCACCCCTGTATCTTTCCACCACGTGCACGATATTTCGCGAAATTAGCGCGGAACATTCAAATAATCATGGCCGACTGTCATCACAGCTGACTTCATAAACAAATGAACAGTAAACACTGACGGCATCTGTTCGAATTCTTACGTTTCAATGTCCTCAATTCCTCACAAAAGGTTGTGAAAGGTACGGAGACCGATATTTGTGTCGAAAACTTATCAAAATGAAACAATAACACACGGGAGTTTCAAGCATGATGATCGAAGTTGGAATCATCCTTGGAACTGCTGTGAGTTATCGTTTCATTTTGATAAGTTTTCGACACAAATATAGGTCTCCGTACCTTTCACAACCTTTTGTGAGGAATTGAGGACATTGAAACGTAAGAATTCGAACAGATGCCGTCAGTGTTTACTGTTTATTTGTTTATGAAGTCAGCTGTGATGACAGTCGGCCGTGATTATTTGAATGTGCCGCGCTAATTTCGCGAAATATCGTGCACGTGGTGGAAAGATACAGGGGTGAATAGTGTCTAGTGTTTTTCGCAATTTTTGAGTTTAATACTGAATTTTAGTGTTTTCTGATGCTGCCATTGTTATTTTCTCGGCTTTTAACATAGGAATTGATACATTAAAACGCTGTAGCCGAAGTGTGCAACAGACCCATTATTTTTATTCTCAAAAAAGTCCTTCATGCCCTTTAAATGAACGGAAATTTTGAAAATCATGCAAAAAAAAATATGCATGTAAATTTGACGACATTTTTTTTCTGAAAGGAGGAGTGTCAATAAGGCCGATTTAAGTCCTCGCAAGTACGGTCATAAATAACATTTTGCTTCTCTAGCCAATACTCCCTATTGTTACGTAGACCTGACATAATTTCGTCTCGGAGCAAGTTTGAGAATTTCTGTAGCAAAATACCTTCCGAGGTTTAGGTTGCAGTCCTTGGAAGGTCCAAAGTCCTCGCAGAGAGAAAGTGTACTGACGACGCTGGTATGTCCTTCTTAGGGTAAGCGTTTTATCACTATTTCTCTCTCCCACTCCCCCAATCTATCTAACCTGCACTTCTCTGAGTGAGAAGAGAGATAGGGTGAGAGAGTGAGAGGCTCTCTCGCTCTCTCGCTTAGCCTTAATCTCCTTTGCCCTGTAGGTATCAGCAGGCTCCTTGCCTGGGAATTATCGATAGATCCATTGACAGACGTTTACATGTCTATTTGCACAGGCACCGATATCGGCAACGCCCTTCAGCAAGCTTTGTCGTCTCTCCCTCCCCTCCACCCTCCTCCTCCCACACCATCAACTGTGTCTCCCCCTCTCAGCTTGTCCAGGACTATTCTTGAGATCCCTGTTCCCTGATTGCTCTAAACTTCAACACCTGTATCGCGGAAATATGAAGGATAACCTTTGGTCCCTCAATTTAAAATAGGACTCTTGTTGTGCGGCTGCTTTCGTATGGTGTGCCGTACATTTTTGAAACGAGACGAATTGTGATTTTCGACACGATGATAATTTAAGTGTACAGGGTGTTGAAAAACTGTTCTCGAATATTTCAGGTGCGGATTTGACAGGTCAAATAAGACTTTTTTCCTCCTATAAACGTGTGTCAAAAAATGCCTCCCTTTTGAGCTGCAGCCCCCCCCCCCCAAAGTTTTAAAAAATTTACGGTTTTTTTTTGGAATAGTGACCACTATTATGAACCAAATGTCCTAAAAATTGGTGTCTCGCGATAATTTTACGTGTAGAATCCATTAATGGCCTCGAGAAATTCAGAAATTAAGTCTGAATGTACTTTTCTGGCAATCTTGTACCTTTAACGGCACGAATTTTATGTGACGGATTAAAAATTTGGAGAACAATTACCGAAATCAGATGCAAAAAACCCTTAGAAAGATGTTTAGTCCTCTTTGTTTCTTTCAATACGACGCGTTTTAAGCGAGATAATCGCTGCACAGTGTGGAAAAGTCAGCGCTTTTACCATAGCGGCCGGTCCGAAGAAGCAGCGGAGAGGCGGGTTGCATACTCGCCGCTGTTTTTCATGGTAAAAGCGCTGACTTTTCCACACTGTGCAGCGATTATCTCGCTTAAAATGCATGGTATCGAAAGAAACAAAGAGGACCAAAAATCTTTCCAAGGATTTTTTGCATCTGATTTCGGTAATTGTTCTCCAAATTTTTAATCCGTTACATAAAATTCGTGCCGTTAAAGGTACAAGATTGCCTGAAAAGTATAGTCAGACTCAATTTCTGAATTTTTCGAGGTCATTAATGGATTCTACATGTAAAATTATCGCGAGACACCAATTTTTAGGACATTTGGTTCATAATAGTGGTCACTATTCCAAAAAAACCGTACATTTTCTAAAACTTTGGGGGGCTGTAGCTCATGAGGGGGGCATTTTTGGCGACACACGTTTATAGGGGAAAAAAAGTAATATTTTGACCTGTCAAATCCGCACCTGAAATATTCGGGAACAGTTTTTCAACACCCTGTATATATATCACTCATCAGAACAAAGAGTTGCCGACTTCAGGCTTTCTAGCCGACAGACAGGGAGTTTATTTGAGCGCTGAGAAAGTCTAGCGAAGCCCAAATTTAAAGCGCTTTTCCAAAATCGACAGCACAAAGCGATAATTACTTCTCTACGCTCTCGAGTTGCGCTCTGGATATTAATTCGCGCCAACATTAGAAGGGTTTCACAGGGGAAAATTTAATTTGCGCTTCTGATTCCTGGAAGTCAATGGTTTTATAGGAGGAAGGCAGAAATGAAGAAGAGGGAAATTTAGATGAATGGGCAATCATAGCGAAAGTTGAAGAATTGGGAATTGGGCTTGTTTCAGGAAATTTGTAAAGTCGGGTTACGTGCATAATATGAAAGAAAAGACGTTGCCAATTCGGTGACTTCGCCGAGGGAAATCATTTCTTTAAAAAACAAGGAAACACGTTTAACTTGTAACAGTTTTCTTTGCGCGAAGTAAAAGTTTCTGTTGCATGAAGGAGAATCACTGTCACAACATGGAATATTTTACTTATATGGCAGCAAACCTTTTCCTTGGGTTAAAGGAATTTCCCCTTAGTCAATATTTCACTGTGCAGTTTCTTTAACACAAACAAAATACACCGTGGATTAAAAAAAATAAATTCTATCAGTGTTGCTCTGACTAT